>CM035846.1:148403499-148415999 GCA_020510985.1 Pholidichthys leucotaenia | reverse complement strand
TCATTGTACTGTTGTACAGCACAACGAAATTGTGGGTGCTCCACCAGGCTACTGCGCAATAAAGTAAGTGAGAAGAATTTGAAATAAAACAGTTACAGAACACACGATTTACCATACGACTGAGGTAAAGGGAAAAGTAAAAATAACAAGTAGCCCATTGGTATATACAGTGGTGTGAAAAAGTGTCTGCCCCTTCCTGATTTCTCATTTTTTTGTATGTTTGTCACACTTAAATGTTTCAGTTCATCAAACAAATTTAAATATTAGATAAAGAAAACACAGGTAAACACAAAATGTTTTAAATGAAGGTGTTTATTATTAAGGAAAAAAAAGATCCAAGCCTACAGCAACAACTGCAATCAAGTGTTTGCAATAACTGGCAATGAGTCTTTTACAGCAGAGGTCCCCAACCCCCGGGCCGCGGACTGGTACCGGTCCGTGGGCCATTTGGTACCGGGCCGCACAGAAAGAATAAGTAACTTACATTACTTCTGTTTTATTTATTATCTGAGTCTGAATCATGTTTTATTTTGAAAAATTACCGGATTCTCTCTGTTACATCCGTCTATCAGTCTATCTGTCTATCCTCACATCAGTCACATCCGGGCCAAGTTGGCAAAATGTATAGGCATACTGGGGAAGACAAGACACATCTTGGACTATAAATCATTGGTCTTACTGTACAATTCACTGTTTCCACCTTATTTTAACTACTGTGTAGAAGTCTGGGGAAACACCTACAAGACCAACCTACAGTCAATATGCACATTACAAAAAAGAGCTATAAGGATAATAAATAATGTAGGATATAGAGACCATACCAGTTCGTTGTTTTTAAAGTCACATGTCATAAAGTTCATCTATTTAGTTAATTTTAAGACAGCACAAGTCATGTACAGGGCAATTAATAATCAACTCCCAACTAATATACAAAAAATATTTTAAAAAAAAGAGACAATGATCATAATTTGAGAGGAGACTTAAACTTTACAAAACCCAAGATACGAACAACCAAGAAAAGTATGTGCATATCTGTCTGTGGGGTGGATTTGTGGAACAGTCTGGAGCCGGAACTGAAACTATGTACAAACAGAAATCAATTCAAAAAGAGGTATAAACATTATTTGCTGAAAGAATATATGTTAGAAGGGTAGTATTTATATGTACGATTCACTATGCTCACTCTGGGACACTCTGGGACACTATGGAATGGTGGGTGGGACAGCACTGTGTATATCTGTGTTGTTTGAGGCTGGTTTTGATGTATGGACATCAATGTATGTTAGGATGGATGGGTGTTAATGTTGATATGTACAAAATACAGTTAATTGTTTACTTGGGGTCTTAAATGTGGTAATTTGTATATAATTCACATGGGTGTATTTATGGAAAAGAGGAGATGGAATTAATTAGTGTTCACTTCTTCCTTCTCCCTTTCGAACACTGTATAGTTACTTTATTACATTTGTCATTTGTTTTGTTGTACTTTTTTGTTCGAAATAAAGTATCTATCTATCTATCTATCTATCTATGGCTCACTCTTGACGCACATCAAGACGCTTGTCTCGGTGATGTGATACGTTACCGCTAACATTCAAGGCCGGGAATTAGTGAATCAAAAACCCAGGTGCAGGAGTGGTTTTGTGCGTCTTATTGAACAAAACCCCAGAATGTGCTAATGGGAATGAATGAAGTGTAGGGTTAGGGAGGATGTGCATGAGGATATGTTATGTGCACTATCATTGCCAACCAAAACCACGGCCTCAGAACTATTCAAGTCACTGGATGATTATATATATCAGGAAAACTGAAATGGTCCTTTTGTGTCGGCATATGCACAGACGGAGCTGCTGCCAAGACCGGAAGGCTGTCTGGTTTAACTGCTCAGATTAAGGAGGTTGCACCTGAGTGTGAGTCTATGCATTGTGTCATTCACAGGGAAATGCTGGCTACCCGAAAAATGCCACCGGAACTTAACAGCGTATTGAATGATGTAATTAAAGTTATTAACCACATCAAAGCACACGCCCTTAACTCGCGCCTGTTTGAGCAGCTTTGTGAGGAGATGGAGGTGGAGCACAGACGCCTTCTCTTATACACAAAAGTAAGATGGTTATCCCGAGGGAGATCGCTGGCCAGAGTGTTTGAATTATGAGAGCCGCTGCAGATTTCTCTCAGAAAAAAAGTCACAGTTGGCAGCACATTTCAGTGACGAGGATTGGGTCGCAAAACTCGCTTACTTGTGCGACATATTCAGCCTGCTCAATGAACTCAATCTGTCACTTCAGGAGAAAATGACAACTGTCTTCAAGTTCGCAGATAAAGTAGCTGCATTTAAAGCCAAATTGGATTTGTGGGGACGGCGCGTGAATTGAGGTATATTTGACATGTTTCAAACATTAGTGGGGATTTTGGAAGAGACTGTGCCCGAGCCTTCATTCTCCCAGCTGGTGCACGATCACCTATCTTTGCTTTTAAAAGAGTTCGAGCACTACTTTCCAACCACAAAAGATCCACGAACTGCCAAAGAATGGATCCGCGACCCATTTCTCAACAAACCAGGTGACTCCAACATGTCTGTGCAAGCAGAAGATCAACTGCTGGAGGTCGCAGATGACGGTGGCCTTAAAAGTATGTTCGAGACAACAGCTCTGCCGGTGTTCTGGATTAAAGTCATGGCTGAATACCCTGAGATCGCCACAACAGCAGTGAAAACCTTTTTGCCATTTCCAACATCATATCTGTGTGAAGCAGGGTTTTCTGCAGTGACAGCAACCAAAACAAAACTACGAAGTAGACTGGACATAAGCAACACACTTCGGGTGTCATTGTCTTCCAATACCCCTAGATGGGACCGTATCATTGCAGAGAAACAAGCTCAGGGCTCCCACTGACTCAGCATTGCGGTGAGTTGTATTTTTTTATGCACTTTATATTTGTGTTTGTGACGTATCTTATTTTTAAGGCATGTATAACGTTACCATAGCGACCAGAGAGTGTTGTGGGCAGAGAGGATGTTACTCATGTTGTTGTTGTCACAATGTTAAGAGGACGTTCACGTTTATTATTATATTTAGAAAATACCACCGTTTTTATGGCGGTCGTATCATGCTCTTTTGTTGTATTTATCCACCACACCTTAAAGGCTGGTCCCTAAAAATATTGTCTGACATTAAATCGGTCCGTGGCGCAAAAAAAGGTTGGGGACCACTGTTTTACAGCACTGTGGAGGAATTTCAGCCCATTCATCTTTGCAGATCCGATATAGAAGATGGGGATGGATTGGGCACACCCTGAGGAAGCCAGCCAGTAACACCACAAGGCAAGCACTCAAGTGGGACCCCCAAGGAAAGCGGAAGAGAGGAAGGCCAAGAAATACCTGGCGACGAAACCTCAATGCTGACATCAAGAAGATGGGAAAGACCTGGAGACAGCTGGAGAGAGCAGCTCAGGACAGAGCACTCTGGCGGACTGTTGTCAGTGGCCTATGCTCCAGGAGGAGCGATGGACCTAACTAATATCTTTGCAGAATTGTTGTAATTCAGCCACATTGGAGGGCTTTCGAGCATGAACCACCTTTTTAAGGTCATGCCACAGCATCTCAGTCAGATTCAGGTCAGGACTTTGACTAGGCCACTCCAAAGTCTTCATTTTGTTTTTCTTAAGCCATTCAGCGGTGGACTTGCTGGTGTGTTTTGGATCATTGTCCTGCTGCAGAGCCCAAGTGTGCTTCAGCTTGAGGTCACGAACAGATGTCCGGACATTCTCCTTCAGGATTTTTTGGTAGACAGCAGAATTCATGGTTCCATTTACCACAGCAAGACTTCCAGGTCCTGAAGCAGCAAAACAACCCCAGACCTTCACACTACCACCACCATATTTTACTTGCTGGTATGATGTTCCTTTTCTGAAATGCTGTGTTACTCTTACCCCAGATGTAATGGAACACACTCCTTCCAAAAAGTTCAATTTTTGTATCATCAGTCCACAGGGTATTTTCTCAAAAGTCTTGGGATCATCAAGATGTTTTCTGGCAAAACTGAGATGAGCCTTTATATTCTTTTTGCTCAGCAGTGGTTTTTGTCTTGGAACTCTGCCACGCAGGCCATTTTTGCCCAGTCTCTTTCTTATGGTGGAGTCATGAACACTGACCTTAACTGAGGCAAGTGAGGCCTGCAGTTCTTTGGATGTTGTTGAGGGGTCTTTTGTGGCCTCTTGGATGAGTCGTCGCTGTGCTCTTGAGGTAATTTTGGTCGGCCGGCCACTCCTGGGAAGGTTCACCACTGTTCCATGTTTTCGCCATTTGTGGATAACGGCTCTCACTCTGGTTCACCGGAATCTTAACGCTTTAGAAATGGCTTTATAACCTTTTCCAGACTGATAGATCTCAGTTACTTTGTTTCTCATTTGTTCCTGAATTTCTTTGGATCGCAGCATGTTGCCAAACTTTTGAGGCTCTTTTGGTCTACTTCACTTTGTCAGGCAGGTCCTATTTGAGTGATTTCTTGATTGAGAACAGATGTGGCAGTAATCAGACCTGGGTGTGGCTAGAGAAATTGAACTCACCTTTCCAAAGATGTGATAAACCACAGTTAATTTATGTTTTAACTGGGGGGCAATCACTTTTTCACACAGAGCCATGCAGGTTTGGATTTTTTTTTACCCTTCATAATAAACACCTTCATTTAACAACTGCATTTTGTGTTTACTTGTGTTATCTTTGTCTAATATTTAAATCTGTTTGATGATCTGAAACATTTAATTGTGGAAAAACATACAAAAAAATGAGAAATCAGGAAGGGGGTAAACACTTTTTCACACCATTGTACATAGGTACGGTAGTGGCTTCGCGGGTGGAATGATGTACATAGGAGTGCAGAGTGCAGAACACATAATAGAGTAAAATGGCTCAAGGATTATGGAGAATATGTACAGTAGTGATTTCACGGATGGGTCAATACACATGAAAGTGAGTACTGCAACGGCAGATGAGTTATAGTGATAATTTAAAGGTCCTCAGTTCTGTGCATATGAGTGTTTAGAGGGAGGGGGTGGGGCCTCTGACTGTTTGCAGTTCGGATGGCCCAGGGGAAGAAACTGTTTGTCAGTCTGGAGGTGCGGGACCTGATTGATCTAAACCGCTGTCCAGAGGGAAGCAGGTCAAACAGGTGGTGGGTGGGATGTGAGGGGTCTCCTGTGATGGCCTTGATCCTTCTGAGACAGGAGGATCTGGAGATGTCTTCCAGGAAGGGCAGAGGGCCGCCGATAATTTTTTGGGCGGTGTTGATGACCCTCTTCACAGCCTTCCTGTTCTCGGCCGTGGAGCCGGTGTACCACACACTCAGGCAGTGGGTGAGCACGCTCTCCACTGTGGCAGCGATAGAAGACCAGGAGCAGCTTCTGGTCTAAGTTGTGCTTCCTCAGGACATGGAGGAAGTGCAGCTGCTGCTGGGCTTTCTTCACCAGGGCCTTGGTGTTGACAGTCCAGGAGAGGTCAGAGGCGATGTGGGTGCCCAGGAACCTGAAGGCAGGGGTGTTTTCCACGTGATCACCATTTAGGGGGGGGGGGGTCTGTCTGTTCTTCCTGAATTCCAGTATGAGTTCTTTGGTTTTTTGGACATTCAGTTCCAGATTGTTTGCTTGGCACCACAGCAGCAGATTCTCTACCTCTGCCCTCTTGCCTTCTCATCATCGTCGGTGATGAGCCCAACCAAGGTGCTGTCATCTGCTTATTTCATGATGACGGTGGTTGGGTGGGTTGGTATACAGTCAAAGGTGTACAGGGAGGAGGTGTGCTCCAACTTTAGAGGGCTCACACTCCTCAGCCTCCCTGGGAAGGTCTATGCCAAGGTACTGGAGAGGAGAGTCCGGCCGTTGGTCGAACCTCGGATTCAGGAGGAGCAATGTGGTTTTCGTCCTGGCCGTGGCACAGGACCAGCTCTTTACCCTCTCAAGAATTCTCGAGGGTTCATGGGAGTTTGCCCAACCAGTTTACATGTGTTTTGTGGACTTGGAGAAGGCATTTGACCGCGTCCCTCGTGGTTTTTTGTGGGGGGTGCTTCGGGAGTATGGGGTATCGGGCTTGTTGTTACAAGCTATTTGGTCTCTGTACGACCGTTGTGAGAGTTTGCTTTGTATTGCCAACACTCGATCGGACTCATTCCGAGTGAGAGTTGGACTCCGCCAGGGCTGCCCTTTGTCACCGATCCTGTTCATAATTTTTATGGACAGGATTTCTAGACGCAGCCAGGGAACAGAGGGTGTCATGCTTGGTGACCACAGGATCTCATCTCTGTTGTATGCAGATGATGTTGTCCTGTTGGCTTCATCTAGCAATGACCTACAGTTCTTGCTGGGACGGTTTGCTGCTGAGTGTGAAGCGGCTTGGATGAGAATCAGCACCTCCAAGTCCGAGTCCATGGTCCTCAGCCAGAAAATGGTGGATTGTCCTCTCCGGGTTGGGGACAGGCTCCTGCCCCAAGTGGAGGAATTTAAGTATCTTGGGGTCTTATTCACGAGTGAGGGGAGAATGGAGCGAGAGATTGACAGACGGATCTGAGCAGCATCTGCAGTGATGCGGACGTTGTACCGGTCTGTTGTGGTGAAGAGGGAGCTGAGTTCTAAGGCAAAGCTGTCGATTTACCAGTCAATCTATGTTCCTACTCTCACCTATGGTCACGAGCTTTGGGTAATGACCGAAAGAACGAGATCGCGGATACAAATGGCTGAAATGAGCTTTCTCCGTAGGATTGCTGGACTCACCCTCAGAGACAGGGTGAGGAGCTCAGTCATCCGGGAAAGGCTCAGAGTAGAACCGCTGCTCCTCCACATTGAAAGGAGCCAGTTGAGGTGGTATGGGCATCTGATTAAGATGTCTCCTGGACGCCTCCCACTTGAGGTGTTTTGGGCATGTCCCACTGGGAGGAGACCCCAGGGCAGACCCAGGACTCTGTAGCATCATCGTCTCCTCAAACCAAGACAGAAGATCACTTCTCTCCATTCTACAGGAATTTCACTTTATTCCTTCTACAGGAATACCACTTTTCTGCATTTTACAGGAATATCACTGGCTTTCATATCGACTCATCCAGGCCTCATCCAGGCCTGACCAAAGATGTTTGTTTTCCCAGGACCCCAATGTAAACAGTTGCTCCTTGCAGAGATTGTAAGGATCAGAATTTGCTTTTAAAGGCTCAAAGGAACATAAAACTCGGGAGACCAGACCTCCAACGTGAACACTGCATTTGGATAACATCCCCCTTTACAGGAAACCAATGCTCTTAAAAGGGTCATAAACGGCTTAATCAGATGGGTTTATAACCGCCGATGTTTTCCAGATTTCTTTCCAGATCCCATGGACCTAAAAGAAATCATCTACAGCTCAACAGTACCTCCTAGCGGATACCTACGAAATGTGTTTCAGTACACAGGATGACTTTTAATTTGTTCTAAACATTAAGTTTCTTTCAGCTTATCCTCTTCTCCCCTGGATCCTAAGGACACTGAAAATCATCCCTTTTATCACCAACCATGGTTTGCTGTACTACATTAAGCTTTGATCTAAATATGAATGCATGTATTATAATTATGTATAAGAAATGTTATATTCATGAGTGTTATTCAAACAAATGTAATATTGGAGTAATGGTATAATGCATGATCACCAAATATTAGCCAAGTCATTTAATTTAGTTAGATTTTATATTGAGCACCTAATTTCATAAGAACTGACTGAGTGTTGATTTTTCTCTGCAATTTCATGGGATGGTGTCTTCGTTTGATTGGCTGCTCTCAAACAAAAAAATGTTTTCACATTGGATAGCAGCCATTTCAAACTGCTTTTGATAAAGTCGATTGGTCAGTCTTGCGATCGGCAAGATCGCAAGACTTGTAATGCCGATCTTGTGATCGGCATTACAAGTTTATGACTAGGCGGGGCCATTTAAAAGTAGTAGAAGCTGCCCTGCATGTAAGTTAAGTTGCAGCTATGTGAGAGAGAACAAGAGAAGATCAAAGATGAAAGAAGTAGAAGATTGAAGAGAGTAAGAGAGAAAGATTCAGGAAAAAAACATAGGATTAAGAATTAGAAACACAGAAAAGAACAAAGAAAGAGATTTTGAGAAAGATTAGGAACTAAATTAAGATTAAAGAAGCAGAATAGTAATCTAGATCTCAGAGGAAATAGAGAATCAAATTCTCAAACTTTTTCCTTCACCTCAGAAGCCATTCTTATCCTAGTAAATGTTTTTCTCGTTTTTTTTTAATGACTTTTCATGCCGTTAAAGAGGACCTTTAATTTTCCTAATTTAAAGTGAACAGAGACTGTTTTATTTGGGCTCTCTTTCCGGCCTCATACCTGCCTGACTGAGAAGTGGTTCCTTCAGTTTTGGGTCTATCCCGCTACAAGAGACTTCACCGATTCGGCTGGACTTGTTTCCAAGGACTTTTTCACGCCGCTCGGGGATGATCACTCTGCTGCCCTCGTCCTGAACGAGCCCCCGGCTGGGTCAACACTTCTGACTGCTGTGAGGAAACATTGTAGCAGCCGCTTCCTCCCGATGTCCTGACCCTAAACTCGGCCAGTATCGACCCGCTGAACACATGGACCTTCAGCTGTCTTGTGAGTGAGGCTCATTTTACTATCTGCTGAGTTAAAACGTGGTGTCCGAACAATTAAATTACATCTATTAAATTAGTCTCTCAGCCACAGTATAAAGCTATAAACTGAAGGACGACTCTTAGTCATTTTTAAGTAACTGCCCTTAATTTTTGTAGATTAATCCAGAAGTCATTTTTAGATAATTAGCTTATGAATTTTCCCCATAAAATTGCATTGTTTTGTTAAACATTTCAGCTTCATTTACCGTTGAAACATAAGTCTGGTTCCTCCTTGGTTCTACAGAGGTGTAATGCTGGATTTTATGTTCAGGAATCCAATATCAGTGATATCGTACGCTGTTATCATTTGAATCTGTTTATCCATCATTTGAATGCCATATCATGCAACCTGAATGAGTTTAATAAAAGGGTGAATGAGAGAAGTTGAAGTGTTTTCCTTTCACATATATCTGTTTCCTAATCACGGCAGGAAAAGAACCCACTGAAACTTTGAGACTGATTCATTAAGTAATTGAAGGTACAAAATTAATCAAAATTAAAGTTAATATAATTGTCCGTTAGGACTGGTGCCCCTTTTATGAGTGCTTTTATTTAATTTAGTGGGTGTAGAAGTGACGGTTTAACTCCGCCCCCTTTCACACCCACTATTAAATAAAATAAATAATTCCTGTACCTTATGACAAATATTTTATTATACAATTTACATTACAGAATATTGGTGCCGCCGCGCGAGGCCTGCGTAATTGGGAAACGTATATGCAAAAGGAAAAATCATTGAAACCATAAGCTGTTTTTATTTTCTGCAAATATTGATCCACTTTATTCGGTGAGCCTGTGTGTTGTTTGGGAGAGAGAGGCTGAGGCCTGTGTCTCCCCCTGTCTGTGTCTGTTGTGTTTGTTTACTTAGCCTCCCGCTGAGGCGTCTGGTTGCTGATAGCGGCAAAAGGGGGGTGAGTTGAGTCACCCACTGTCTCAGGTGGACAGCTTTTTGATGCATGCAAAAGAAGTTTTAAGCAGTATTATTATATGCTGGATTAAGAAAAATAAAGGCCTAGAGTGACAGAAACGCGGAGAAAACCGTCCTGTCTCTCGCCAGTTTAACCTTCCAGCGATTATCCCGAAAGGATTAATTAAACTACCCAGTTCTGTAATTACCCAAGCGTGGTGACGTCAAATTAAGCTGGACGTGGTTTGATCTGGTCACTGAATAAACCGTTGGGGAAGTAGCGCTAAACTATACCCGGAATTAAAGGGGTAACATTATTTGTGAAAGTTGGAGATTAAATTCTCATTTTGAAAAGCAAGGCGTGGCGTTGTCGCTAAGACTCGCGCCCGCATCACGTGTCACGTGAACACGCACAGTCGCGCACGTGACCGAAAGGCGTGCACAAAAAACTGCGCATGAGCAGAGTAAGCGTGCAGACGCCATTTTGAAAGCGCTAAGAGGGAGTCACCCTAGCCGCCATTTTTAGTGAGACCGGTAGACCCGCCCAGAGCGAAGTCACCAGTGTCTCCTCCTCCTGGGAGGGCAGAGACAACTGCCTCCATCTTGTGGTCAACTATAGGAGTTGCATTTCCTGCATGAATGCACACTCAGATTAAAGCAGAGCGAATCTATTAAGCTGATTTATAATCAAACAGAGCTTCCAAATCAACTTTAAATCAATCCGAATTATCCGGAACAACCTAAATTTAAACGCAAATCAAAGTTTTATCCCAAGAACAAAAAGGAAAAAGCAGCTTGTGGGTTTGAAGTTTGTTCTCATTGGTGGAAGAGCTTTTGACTGCATATATACACAGTGAAAGAACATAGAAGCATAGACTTTGTATTTACTCACGTATGTTAACCACATATTTTAATCTTTTTAGTTAAAAGCATATATTTACACATCTTACGCTAAAACTCTGCAAACTTTTGAAGCTATATATATGTGTTTTGTTTTTAAATATCACTTTGTGAGATTTCTTTCACAGGAAGCCATTCAACTTAGGGATTCAAATAAATGACAATGTTCATTTAGATTCAAGTTAATGTTAATCCTGTGCATGTTGGTAAAGGATTTAGGGATTTACTAAATATTTAACCAAAATTTTCCAAAATTAGGAAACCACATCCAGCAATTAACACTTTAAAGCTTTAGCTTATTTACAGTCAGTGTGTTGTTTTGATTCATGTTTCCTCCCCAGGAGAAGGAAAACATTTACCCAACTCACTATTTCTCACCAGGATTTGAAATAAGTCAAAAGGTGAAAACTTTGACTAGTCTGTAAAACATTTTTTTTTTCTCTTCTCTTTTTAAGTAATCATTGACTTTAATCCTAAGGAAGCCTTAGTGACAATACGCAAAGACAATTCATTTGTTTCCTAACTTGTAAATATTAAAACATTGAAAGGCTTTAAATGAAGATAAGCTTTAACAAATAGAACAAAGTCAATTCTAACTTTAAAACAAAGTGAAGACTTATACTGTAACCCTAAAGCCTTAAAGCATTTAACCTTTTCTATTTTTGTTGCTTTCTTTTGTAAATAAAATCATTATTTTCAAGTGAGATTCAACAAAAATTCACAACCTAGTTGAGGACTATTCCAGACTACACTTGGATAACTGAACTGAAAGAAGTCAATCCACAAATTTTTTTTGTTGTTTTTGTCTTGTGAAATACGAATCAAAATACAGTGTCAACAAATACATTAACATGTATTCCACATTTCTAAAGAATTCCCAAAATATTTGCTTTCCTGTTTACAAGCCTGGAAGTTGAAACAAACTCCAAAAGAAAGCTTGTAATTACCCTCACTGTAAAACAACACTCAAAGTTAACTCTTGACTCACAACTTTAGCTATAATCAACGAATTGATTTCAAGCTAAGCGTTACACAAACGGTCAAACATGTCGAGTTCACTTGACGAATTAAATGACCTTCAAGTAACATTGGAAGAGTTGGCTTCTGACCTTATACCCGGTTTCTCCAAACAAGTTCAGGATACTCCACCAAAAGATTTGAAGCAAATCACGAAAAAACTTTTGGATGAATGCGAAGCTAACCCACCGAAAGCAAAGGAAATCCCAGGTGTGTTAGGAAACTTTGCACTAGCATTGATTGCAAGGTTAAAACGAGCTGAAACCCAAGTACTCTACGCTGAAAAGGAACTGGTGAAACAACAAACAACCATCCTTTCTCTTCAGGAAGAGAACAAATCCCTTGTGAAAAAGCAGGAACAAGCTCGCATAAAGAAAGAAGACACCCAAGCTACGCTTGATCAGACATTGCTAAATCTGGAACAAGCAGAGGAAGAAAAGCAACGACTAGAAAACGACAATACCTCACTTCAGCAAGAAAATGAGGAATTGAAAACAGCCCTGCTTTACAAAGAGAATCAACTCAAGGAAGTTGAAGGTCAATTGGACGAAACAAACTCCGATTATGGGAAATGTAAACTGCTCCTACGAGAAGCACAACAAGGTCTTCAGGACGTCAAAGAAGAGCTGGAAGACCACCGGAAACAAAGGGATCTGAGACCAGAAGCCATGAACAAGCCAGTTCCCTCGACAAAGGGGGGCATCCCTTCATGGGATGGGGACTCCCCCAGCTCACACTCACCTGACCTGTTCAGACCCGAACGGCAACGTGAAAGACGTTTGCAAATTCCATCCGATGGAGATCTCAATAAGATCGCTCGCCACGTCACGAAATTTGACTCCTCAACCAGTGGGTCACCTGATACCAGGGCTTATTTGCAAGACATTGACTACTACTTGCATAAATACCCTGATGCTACGGTTGACGATCGCATTTATTTGATTAAGTTGACATCCAACAGGTCGGTATCAAAATTTATAGATCGGCAACCATTTGACATCAAGATGAACCACCGGAA